>CM032233.1:75080000-75110000 GCA_019009955.1 Riptortus pedestris
AAAACACCAGGTTTATCGAATTTATTAATTTCCGCCTACTTGCAATGATATATAGAGCTACAGAAGGACGGACACAATAGCTAAGCAATAAAGCACAATATATACTGACTCTTTGTTGTACGTTAATGTTGCGGTGCTTTATCTAGTCTGAATATTAGTGGCTTCCTTGCTGACCTCCACTCCCCTCTCCACGTTCCCCCCAGAAATGCCTCTGTAGCACTGAATTCGGCGTGTATTTCGGGTATTATATTTGAACCCCCCCCCAAATTGAGATTCTCTAATACAATGGTCCAAAAGCATTGTGCTATGGGTGCGTGTTCGTGGCCGAACTACTTCTAGGGACGCTTCAAACGGTTTCTGATTTATTCCTTCATCATGTTTTCGTTTTGTTATTTTCTCTTTTATTTTAATAGCAGCTTTCCCGTATGAGAAATGAGCTATGGCCTGGATTTTACACCGATCCTACCTAGGAAATGACAAAAATCAGGTCCGTTCAATATATATATATATATATATATATATATATATAATTTCGGCCTGTTGCTATTTTTGTTTTATCGTTAACAAACTCGATATATAAACGTTTCATGCAAAACTAAGTATCAAGTTCGTTAACGGCCATAATCGGACCGGGGGAAGGAGGAATTTCGAAATATCTCCGTGATTATACGCTGGATCGAAAATTGTTAAGAACAAATCTTATTATTAATTTAATTGCCTAAAAATTTTCATATAAAAATATTTTCTCTAATATGAATATTAACCAAGATATTCATTGAACTTTTTAGTTTTCAGCCTTCAGTAAACCCCCACTCCTACTTATGCCACATAAACAATACTCTGTTATATAATGAACCACTTTATTCTAAGCTTATACCGAATATTGTTTTCAGGAGACCTTATATGTCAGATACATGCAGATTCTTAGTGTGATGATGTCATCATCTAAAAATTCTTCTTAGGAAAATGTTTAATAGATCTGTACCGTACTGGGTATTTAACCAACGCTAAGGATCAAATTTGTTATTGTCAGAAATTGTAGCTGGGATTGCGGCTCTTTAGAGAGGGGGTATGTCGAAAATTCTAAATATTTTGTTTATTATGAGTCTTACAGAAAAATGACTATATAACAAATCTTGTTAAACTATTTATGCTCATCAATTGTTGTTCTGTGCATTTTTTCGTAACTCCAATACTAAATGAGTTATTCTTGCTTTCTCGTTTTCTGCCTTCAGTAAAAAAAAAAAATATTCATAGAAAAGGGGGTTCTATGCATAATTTTTTTAAAAATAGAAATGAAGAATATATGGTGACTTGAGATTGCTAGTTTGTTTTACCAGCACGTGAGAAATCTGCTTAGTTTACACAGCTCCTGCGTGACGGACTTTTTTCTTTCTTTTTATTTACTTGTTCAAGGGAATAGACATGGAGGCTGTATGATGATTTCTACCATCTGTTTGTTTCTAGGACTTCTCCTCAATTGAACATAAACGTAGAAATAATTGAACTCGTGCCCTTTGTGAATTGGCTGGAAACAAAAAAAAAAACTCATTCAGAGGGATTTAGACAAGGATAACACACATCCTGCCCGTCTCTCACTCTCTCTCTCTCTTTCTCTCTCTCTCTCTCTCTCTCTCTCTCTCTCTCTCTCTCTCTCACTCTCTCTCTCTCTCTCTCTCTCTCTCTCACACACACACACACACACACACACACACACACACAACTACTCTGTACAACTTTCGTTAGGTTTGAAAATAGGGCTATACATCAAAAGCGGCTGATTCTACGATTAGCCAGTAATGATGGCTTCTACAGAAATTTTTGTAGGCTGCAGAAGAAGATGGAAACAGTGAAGGAGTACCTGGTCATCAGTGCTTAACCAACTTGTAATGAATCTGCGATTGCATTACAAGTACCAATCATAAATTACCAAATATTTTATATATTTAGTAATGCCAGCACAAAGCCCAGTTGGATTATTATTGGTTTTGTACCTGTAATGCCGAGTTTTTCCTCCAATTTGAAGTTCCCATGTTGTCTGGCATTTTGGTAATTAACGTCAATGTATTTTTAGCAGATTTCCCTTATGTGAAATCAGCTTTGAGGTCGAACTCATGATGCGAGTTTTGAAAAATTTCCTCAAATGTCCATCGATCCTACCTAGGAGAGGACAAAAATGAGGGCCGTTCAAATATATATATATATATATATATATATATATATATATATATATATATATATATATATATATATATATATAATTTATTTGGCTGTTAACTCTCTCGCGGAGCAATTTTTGTTTGTTCGTTACCAAACTCCATATTTAATCGTTTGAGGTAAAAAGGAAGATCAAGTTCGTTAATGGCTGCAATCAAACGAGTGGGAGAGGGGAGTTTAGGGGGGAGGATTTTCGAAAATTCGAAATATCTCCGTTACTATACGTCGGATCGAAACAGTGTATAGTATCAATCCCATTGGAAATTAAATTTACTATAAATATTTATATATATATTTATTCTCTATCTTGAATATTAACCGAGATATTTGCATTTTTATTAAATGTGTGCCGTAACAGACGTGATGAGATCGGTTAACTTCGGTTCTTGTCGTGAGTTTTCGCAATAGCTAGTTCGGCTCTCGTAAAATTTCTCTATTGTAAAACTTCACGTGGGAAATCTGCTTAGTTTACGTAGCCCCTGAGTGACGGAATTCTTATAATAACATTCACTGCTCTTAATGTTGATACACTGAACTCGAGATGAATTTCGATAATTAAATTACTTTTAGTAGCCTTTTTGAGCGTATTTGGTGGGCGGGGGCAAAGTTCGTCACGGGCTGAGGCTATAAATGGACGATGTCGGGAAGGGATTAAGACAGTCAGAGCCGAGAAATGCCGGTGGGGAAATAGACCCTTGTCGGTGACACCCCTCAGCCATCAGCCAGTACATCATCAGCGTGCACATCCTCACACTGCAGAGCCTGATCTTAGAGAGGTTTTTAGAAATCGGCTAAATTCTTTCTTTGTAATTTAGTCTAAATAGACATAAGAGTCCCAATGATATTGCTCACTAGCTGTATCCTGCGACCGTTGCTACGTCACCCAACTAAAATACTAAATTATAATTAAGATGTATATAATAAAACTTACTACAAATATCAAATTAAACATCTTTTGCCATGTGCACGTTCGCCAAGAAAACAATTGGAAACGAAATAGAACAATTTTTCATTGCATGCCTCCCTAACAACCCCACTCCTGTTGGTTCCTAAAAATCTTAATATAGCTTATTCAAAAATACGGAGCTTCGTTGATTTCGTTTCTTATTGTTGACCCCTTCTATAGTTTTTCGTGTGTACCTCATTTAAACTTCATTATACGGCAAAAGTAGATATAAAAAAAGTTACTTTGAATAACAAAACAAACAACTTTTGTTATGTGCACGTTTGCCGAAAAGTAAATAGGTTACGAAATATCACGATTTTACATTTAGGCCTCCGTTATAACCCCCACTCCTGTTCGTAACTCGAAATTTTAATATAGCTTATAATTAGGAAGGTGTTAATAAAAAATCAAATCCGGAGTTTCGTTAAGTTCAGTTGAGTCTTGAATGTCATAAAAGTTTGACTCCTAGTATAGTTTTTAGCGTATAATTCATTTATAATTCGGTATACGACCAAAGTGTATATGACAAAAGTTACTCTAAATAACAAAATAAACAAATTTTGGCATGTGCGCATTTGCCGAAAAACCTATAGGAAACGAAATATGGCTATTTTTAATTTCAGGCCTCTCTTATAACCCCCACGCCTGTTCCTCTCAGAGAATATTAATATAGATAAAAACCTAGCCTGGGTTAGTAGTAATATACATACCAAGTTTCATAAACTTCGGTTCAGCCGTAAACGATTCTATAAAGGATATACAGACAAACATTCATTTTAGCAGATTTCCCTTAGGGGAAATCAGCTATTGAGGTTGTACTCATGACGGAAGTTTTGAAATTTTTCTTCAAATGTCCATTGATCCTGCCTAGTAGATGACGAAAATGAGGTCCGTTCAAAACTGTATATATATATATATATATATATATATATATATATATATATATATATATATATATATATATATATATATATATTTGTCTGTTATCGCTCTAGCAGTCGCAATTTTTGTTTGATCGTTACCGAACTCGATGTTTAGTCGTTTTATGTTAAAAGAAAGATCAAGTTCGTTAACGGCTGAAATCGGACCAGGGAGAGGGGGGTTTAGAGGGGGAGAATTTTGAAAATTCGAAATATTTCCGTTACTATACGTCGGATTGAAAAAATGTATGGAGAATCGTATTAAATTAATTAAATTGACTATAAATATTGTTATATACATTTATTCTCTATCTTCAATATTAACCGAGATATTTGCATTTTTATTATGTGAGTGAGGAGATGAGATCGGCTCTATTCGGCTAAGGTGGGTTCTATTCCTTTTAAAGCTAGTTCGGCCGTTTCCGTAACCGTACGGCTCTCGCATGGAAATTTGTCTATTGTATAACTTAACGAAGGGAATCTACTTAGTTTACGGAGTCCCTGCGCGACGGACGCTTGGGAGTCATATTCTGCTGATGAAACTGCATTTCTGCTAAAGCTTCGTGAATGATTAAACGTCGCCCAGTCCAGAAATATCTTTTTAGTTGTCGCTGCTCCGGTGTTGTGAACTTTTATCATTTTCTGTTAGTGAGAGTGGAAAGGAAGTCCGTTCTCTTTCGTTAGCCACGTATATGTAATATTCAGCGAATATATGCCTATCTCTACTGGAATCTTTTACATCTAATCAAGGGCTGTCTAGGGAGGGAAAGTTTTCAATTTAGATAAGAGGCAGCGGCTAGGAGCACGAGGGATGGAATTCCCATTCCTACCAATACCTTCCTCCACCCTCACGCTGTTCCCCTTACAACTATAGCTATATTATGTCTGTCTAACTTCGCCAGTCAATGGGCCAACATTGGAGAGGGTATATTAAATCTGTAGCCTGCGTACTCACACTCGCTAATGCCTACTAGTAGTTAGCTTATTCAAACTGAGGGGTTGGGGTCTCGAGAGGGATTCTATTCACTCATATATCTACTGGTACAAAAGTCCGCCTCGCAGGGGCTCCATAAGCTAAGCTAACTTTCCTTGTGAAGCTTTACAATAGATAAATCTATATAATAGTAACACTGAATACCACCGTGAATATTAAGTGAATAATTACAAACGGATATGAGAAATCTTTCAGTCAATTTTAATAACCTCTCAAAGGAAAGCGAAATATTCTTCACCGGAAAGAAAAACAATTTCTGAAATATATCTGAATATAGCATTAATTTTATTGAAAACTATATATTTTACTATACGATACGATATATTTTATTTTCAACCCAATATTTATTTTCTCTACTTCAGGGCTAAAAAGTACAGGTACTACTTTATATATATATATATATATATATATATATATATATATATATATATATATATATACATATATATATATTGCACATAGTTATTAGAGTGTAACAGATAGTGTTGGTTTTAATTCTACTTACCAAGACTAAAGATACTTAAAAACTATTGTACATGACTGTTGTACCTCTGTTTACATTAGGAGTACTAAGTATAATTATGTTATAATATAATTATAACAGACTTGGGGAGGTTATACTTAGTTCTCCTAATTTAAACAGAGGTACAACAGTGATGTACAATAGTTTTTAAGTATCTTTAGTCTTGGTAAGTAGAATTAACACAAACACTATCTATTACACTCTAATAACAATGTGCAATATATATATAAAGTAGTACCTGTACTTTTTAGCCCTGAAGAAGAGAAAATAAATATTCTCGAAATATTGGAATGAACTAAGATTTTTTCAACAACACTGACCAAAACTCCAAAAAACAACAACACCATATATATATATATATATATATATATATATATATATATATATATATATATATATATTTGTCAGTTAACGCTCTGGTGGTCGCAATTTTTGCTTGATCGTTACCAAACTCGATATTTAAACGTTGTATGTAAAAATAAATATCAAGTTCGTTAATGGCTGAAATCGGACTTGTTAGAGGGGGGTTAGAGTGGAGAATTTTCGAAATATCTCCGTCCGTATACGTCGGATCCAAAAATTGTATAGAATCAATCTTATTGCTAATTAAATTTACTATAAATATTTGTATACATTTATTCTCTATCTTGAATATTAACCGAGATATTTGCATTTTTATTAAGTGTGCGCGGATAACGGACGAGAGGAAATCGGCTAACTTCGGTTCTAGTCTTGAGTTTCCGCCAAAAGCTATTCACGTGGGAAATCTGCTTAGTTTGCAGTACCTGCGTGACGGACGTTTTTGCTTACGTGAGCTCACCAGAGCGGTACATATTTTTGTTTTTGTTGTTTATTTAATTATAGTCCTATGTATGTACACACAATCCAAAGGATAGGTGAAAAATATAGGCATTGCTGTTAATTAGTACAGTTATATGTTCTTAGTTGCTAGAAAGGTGTTCGTTCCTTTGATTTCTGGATAATTGCTAGGCATGGGACATTCAGTGACTAAATAACTCAAATTAAACATTCGATGGGTAAAAGAGGGGGTGGCTGAAGACAACAAAATACAGATAACTGGCTTAATATTCTAGACTGTAAATTCTAATTGTATAGAACATCAATTGTAGCGTATTAAATGTTTTAAAAGATTGATGGTATAGTACGTTTTGAAGGTACTCATAATATCTGAGATATTTCGAATTTTGGAATTTCACACCCTCTATACCTCCCCTTTCCTAATAATTATAAAGCATTCAGTAATAAATTAAGATTAATAAGGATGTATGCCAATAAATTAAAAATGAATGTCAAATATTTAGAGTATTCTTAGGATTAGCTAAATTAATTTAGTCAACAATGTTCTTCGAAGGAGACGTATTAGAAAATGTATTATTTTCATTTTCTATGTAAAATGATTAATGAAATTAATTACAATTGACTTAATATTATTAACTTTGCCAAATCAAACTTGAAGCATGCTTGGCATAGTCTACTTTTTGAGGTCGTACTCATGACACGATTTTCGAATTTTTTCTTCAAATGTCCATCGATTCTACATGACAGATGACGAAAATGAGGTCCATTCAAAACTGTATATATTTGCCTGTTACGGCTCTAGTGGTTGCAATTTGTGTTTGATCGTTACTAAATTCGATATTTAGTCGTTTTATGTAAAAAGAAAGATCCAGTTCGTTAACGGCTGAAATCCGACTATAAGTCTATAAAATATCTCCGTTACTATAAGTCGGATCGAAAAAATGTATAGAATAAATCTTCTTGCAAATTAAATGTACTATAAATATTGTTATATAAATTTATACACTATCTTCAGTATTAACCTAGATATTTGCATTTTTCAGTTTTCAGCCTTCATTAAACCCCCTCTTCTACTAGCGTTACATAAACAATACTCTGTTATTAAATAAACCACATTATTGGAAGCTTAAAAACCAAATACTGTTCTACTGAGACCTTTATTATACAAGATAGATGTAAATATGTTCTTGTGACCCCCCCCCCCCTCCGTATTAAATTCTTGGACTGCTAACGTTTGATTGATTGAGATAAAAAATATTCTGATCCATTATAAATTAATATATAGTAAATAGTTTTTAGTAAAATTAATGTTATATTCTGATATATTTCCGTTATTGTTATTCTTTCCTGTGAGAAGATAGCACACTTGTTTGTTTACGTTTCAGGTGCTTCCCGTCTGGAGGTTTCTTATTATCGTTTTCATTTATTCACTTGATGTTGACGGTGCTATTGTGTTAGCAGTATGTTGATTTATCAATTGTTAAACATCGCGAGGGAAATCTGCTTAGTTTACGCAGCCCCTGCGTGACGGATTTTTCTAACATTAAATGGAAATAAATACATTAATTTCATTGAAGATGGAAAACTCAGAAGGCTACGAATGGAAAGCTGACGGAACTGTTTCTAAACCGAGGATTCTTGTTGTGAGGTTGAAGGCGGGTGTGGGGGGGGGAGTTATTTCCCCAGGGGTGACGCCTAGGGAAGCCAGGGTTAAATCGCCTAACATCAGACCACCATTAGGTTACGCTCTGCCCCTTTACGGTGGAGAATGAATGCACCCATTAGACCTTTCACAGTCAGGGCAATATGAAATACGTTTGAAAAATCCAAATTTTAGCCTTAAGGGAAATAAGCTATTGAGGTCATACTCATGACGCGATTTTAACTCATCGATCCTACCAAGGAGATGACGAAAATGAGGTCCGTTCAAAATTATATATATATATATATATATATATATATATATATATATATATATTTGTTTGTTAACACTCTAGCGGTCGCAATTTTTGCTTGATCGTTACCAGACTCGACATTTTAACGTTTTATGTAAACAAAGATCAAGTTCGTTATGGCTGAAATGGGACTAGTGCGAGGGGGGGGGTGTTAGAGGGGAGGATTTTTGAAAATTCGAAATATCTTCGTTACTATACGTCGGATCGCAAAATTGTATAGATCCAATCTTATTGAAAATGAAATGCACTATAAATATTGTTAATTCTCTATCTCGAATATTAACCAAGATATTTGCATTTTTATTAAGTGTAACGGACTAGCTATTGCCGCTTTTATTAGTTCCCGCCGAAAGCTAGTTCGGCCGTTTCCATAACTGTTCGGCACTTGTATGGATATTTCACTATTGTATAACTTTACGCGGGAAATCCCCGTACGCAGCCCCTGCTTGGTGGACTTTTTAGGCTCTTGACGGAACGTGGAGCAGGGCTGTTCGTAGAAGGCAATGATAGATAATAGAAGTCATTCTGAATTTTTGTATGAACTATTGAAAGAAATACTTAATTTCCCAAACATAGACAAACTCAATAAATTTACTAACGCATGCCCAAGTGAAGTTAGTGTTACTTCTTTAATGAATAAAGAAATTACTATCCATTGGATACCAGGGCATTCAGGCATTATAAAAAAAATATCCGTCAAGAAATAGCTGAGTAAACTAAGCAGATTTCCCAACATGCTGGTATAGCACACTTGTGATCTCATATTACCTCATATATCCTCTATTTCTAAGGAAAAATCGATTAGTCGAAAGGAGGCAACTAAAGGTCGAAAATAATAACGTGAGAGTAACTCGCTTAGTACTTGAGTTACGAATAAACGTGTAGAACAACAATTCAGGTCTAACCTTTTTATAGCGATTTTGGTAACGATAAAACAACAATTGCTAACAAACTCACACATACACACCCATATATATATATGTATATATATATATATATATATATATATATATATATATATATATACATGCAATTTAAAACAAGCCTCATTTTCGTCATCTCCTAAGGTAGGATTGATGGACATTTGAGGAAATTTTTCGAAAATCACTACGATCTCAATAGCTCACAAGACGCACGCAGAAATATTTGCAATAAAAAAAGACGCTATTCGTGAATGGCTGTCGGTAAGTAATCAGAGTACTAGAAATCAAGTAGTTCTAGCTCGTTAGAGATATAGACATTCCTGGATGACGCACGACCACCTCACGACTAGGAATGAACAGCCAATATTTTCAGTATGTACTAAACAATTAACTATCACAAACTTATTTACAGACTGCAGACTAAGAGCCGACAAAAATTTACCTACCGACCATTCTGGACTAATACACACCTACAGCCCATAGCATTATAATGAAACACCTCGAAGGGACACACATTTTCAACAAAATGTAACTGAACAGGGGATATAGATTAAAAGAACGCAGGCTTTCTGCTCCTATTATTCCTCTGGAGAAAACGTAACGGTGTTTTTATTTTTACTATGACTGTAGATATTTTAACATATGTTTTATAATAAGGTTGCTTTACCAATTATTGTATTTCTTATAACAACAAACTAAAGCGAGAATCACTAACAGTGAAACACTCCAGGATAAATAAATAAATTACTGGAATGATGTTTTCACATCCCACTATAAAATCCATGTTTTCCCTTTGCAAAAGCCAGATGTAAGCAATACGTGGTGTTTATGGATGCATAAGACATTTCTGGGTATATTTGAACTCTATGAAAGTCTGTTAAGTAGAAGCGAAGGTTTACGTCGTGCTGAATAATTCCATATTTGAGTTACAAAGAGATATACACATACCTGAAGTTTTGAATGAAAACAGAGATGTTTTGGGGCTTTCTTCAATTTCGCTATATTTCAATTCTCAGTCTTTCAGGTCAGATTTTGGCGATTAAATAGCTGAAAATTGGCTTATAATAAAATATTTATTGAACTAGTCTATGACGGGAGGTCAACAACAAAATGAAAACTTCAAATGATTATTTTAATATTATTAAGAACAAATTAAGGAAGATATTCAGAAAAAAATAGCTACCCAGACGAATTAATTGTAAATGAAATCAAGAAAGCTAAGAAATCTATCTACTAGATTTTTTTTACTTCCTTGTACGAAGTAAAAGAAATATTGTTTGGATGTCAATGTTTTGACTTCAACGTGTCGTCTGTACTTATGTTTGTGTATAACAGAATTGGTTAGCCTAAGAATTTCATATTTAGCATTTGATGCCCTTTTTATGGACTCAGGGAAGAGGAGTTTATGGGATTGCGAGTATGATTAATTAGAAATTTCTAGTCAGATACTAAAAAAAATCCGTCACGCAGGGGCTGCGTAAACTAAACAGATTTCCCAAGTGAAGTTTTACAATAGAGAAATCTGCATACTGGTAACACAACACCACCGTGATTGAATACAAACGGTAATGAGAAATCTTTCAGTTAATTAAAATAAATTCCTACCTGAAACGGATTCTGAATTGTAAGAATAATTCATATTTTAATAACTCAAATTTTAGTAGTCCAAGAACTAAAGAAGGGGGGGCGGATGAACAGAACGTATTTGCATAAATCTCAAGATGTAATGAAGGTAAGGTAAGGTAAGAAACGACAGGTAAGGTAAGAAGAAGCTTACACCTGAGCTGAGCAGTTACGGAAACGGCCGACCTAATCCGAACTATACCCGTCCACAGACTTCATAAAAATGCAAATATCTCGGTCTGTAATGCAAATAACTTGAGCTGTCTTTTTACATAAAACGGTTAAATATCGAGTTTCGTAACGATCAAACAAAAATTGCGACCGCTAGAGCGTTAACAGACAAATATATATATATATATATATATATATATATATATATATATATATATATATATATATATAAGATATATAATTTTGAACGGACCTCATTTTTGTGATCTCCTGGGTAGGATCGATGGACATTTGAAGAAATTTTTCGAAAATCGCGTCATGAGTACGATCTCAATAGCTGATTTCCCTTAAGGGAAACCTGCTAATAGGACCCTTTTTGTTTATTGTGAAAAGATCTATGAATTATGTTCCTTGACAGTTTTCGATCCCAAACATTGCAACGGAGATATCGTGTATCACTTTGAAATAGAATAATATGATATGAAATGAAACAAGCAAACATTGTTTATTTTATTTAATACAAAAAGGCCTAATGGATTCAAGTGCCCTAACAGACTGTGATTCCTTCAATGAGAGCTACAGGAATCATAATTTCACCTGTTTATTATTGCTCTAAAATTACTTGGTAATTTATATTGCGCTGCTATATTATTTAATATACTAAATGTGAAGCAATCTCCACTTTACAAATACTTTAAGAGTCTTTTAAAGGATTAAATTAGGGTTGTATGAAAAACAAAGACTAGTACATTGAGTACTTGATGAATTCGTCGGAAGAAATCCGCAGGGCTGGCTGAAAATCCAATAATTGAAGAGCCCTTGAATAGCTCTCTCTCCCCACTTAGAAGTTGAATACATCACAACGGAACAGAATTGGAGACAAGTCTACAATTCAATAATGAGAACTGTGGTCTTTTCAAGAGCTTTCCTTATTATACACTAAAAATAATCCACTTTTCACGGACAGTTAAAAATAACAAAGGTAAATTAATATTGGAAAACCTTCCGTGGAATTAAAAATGTGAAAGCCGTCCAACTAAGTCTGACGATTTATTGCTATCTTTCCAAAATGTACACTTCATGTATGGTAATAGTGGGTAGACAATCAGAATTAGATTTAAGATCATTAAGTTTGATAAATGTGATAGGGTAATTCATTTGGTAATGAATATTACCTTTTCCATGGGGGGGGGGGTATACGGGGTGGTTAGGGGTACATATGCAAGTTTTATGATGGTGGGCTGCATAAATGTGTGCAAGTATGGTGAAATAAATAAGTCTATTGGAAAATGATACTAAACAATGAATATATGTTAACTGAAGTTACTATATTGTTGCGAAAATTAAATACATGAAAAATTAAACAGAGATAGTAACGTAATTGTGAAGTACGAAGGAGATGAAAGGAGCCGACCAATGAAAGACTAAAAGACTAAAGACGCCGGCAATGTCTACTAGGGCCGGGAATGTTCCAGGCAACGTGTCTAGCCCCTTCTGGCAATTCTGTTTGATGTTCGCTGACAAGCAATATATAAGGGACTCTGCCCGATCCGAGTTAGTTTGTTCTCATCTGTGTTCAAGTGATCATCAGTGCGTTCAGTGCGACTGAGTGGTAGTGCGGTAAAGTGTTTTTATGTGAAGAACAGAGTTGTACCGTGACTCTGTAAGTAACAGTATTGTGTCGTGTTTAAGACAGTACAGTGCCATTAACTTCGTAAAGTAAAGGACAGTTGCAGTGCCGTGTTTTTGTGAACTTCAGTGATCGTGAGTGAATTATTGGACTGTGTAATCTGAAAAACAGTGAAGCTATAAGTGCATACTGTGAGTAGTAATTAAGAAAAATTAACCAATTGTGTAGTGCATTGTTAAATATATTTTGCAGTGATAAAAACTGTGAAGCTTGTGTGTGTTTAATTTTGGAATCCAAAAGAACTCTAATAAAAAACGTTTATTACTGATTTTGTAATAAAACGTAACAATACTTAAATTGTGGATGAAGTGCGTGCACTCATAATATATGGCCCTTACTGCTTAGGCCTTTTGCACCAACTTTTTCTCTTCTGCTAACTGGTCTAGAGGTCAGAGTCCACCAGGCTTTGCTGCTGGTGGTTCCCGGAGAGATGGCACCACCATAGAGGGCCTCTTGAAAGGCCCCCAAATTTTTGATTTGTTTGGAGACATTGGGTTTTTTAATGTCTCATTGAAGATGGGACATAGTTACTAAACGACAAGAAAAAAAGAAAGAATAACAAGAAGGGGAAGAACAATAATGTCCCAAGTTTCAGTTATTATATTTATGTTGCATACCAGCGGTCTCCATTTAATAAGAGATATAAAATTTTGAATAGATAAATTGGGCCAGGTAACTTAGCCTAAATCACCGAGCACGGCTAAGCATAAAAGTGCAACAATTGGGAGATTTAGTTTAATTCCGAAAAGCCCTAGGGGAACCCGCAGCTGCGACACCTTTGCCTCAAATTTTTACAAATTTTAACATCATCTGCTAAGCTGGGGCTTACTAATGACTGAAAACTGAAATAGACCCAATTTCGATTCGCACCTAGCATTCCTCTCACGGCCCTGATTTACTGTATGACCTAGAGCCTGACAGACCATTTCTGCTAATTTAAGCTAGACACGTTACAATCAGTTGCCAGCACCGAAAAAAAGTCCTCCTTAAACTAAGAATCAATGTCTGCCACTGAGGGACTGCGTAAAGTAATCAGACTTAACACATGCTGTTATGACACACTATTGATCTCAACTCACCATATATTCCCTATTAAATATTATATTACTCTATTTCATGGTAAATTAATTTGTGTTCAATCAATAGCAATATATTTTTCGTATAATATTAAATATTTACTTATATTATATTTTTGAAACAAAGCATTTCGAATTTTCTTTAAATATATGGAACATGATAAAAATTAAATGCCAATAACTAAAAAAAACTTTTTAATTATTTAATAATATTAATTAAATGCCCTAGGAACAAATAAAAAAAAAATTAGTCACTCCCGGCGAGATTCGATCTCGAGGTCTTGCGATTACGAAAAACGACGCTACCGACTGAGCAACCGAGACCTCTTAGACGTTTTATCCGCAATTATTCACAAAACCTCAAGACTTTTGGGCGAAACGTTAACATTTTTTTTTTAACGAACGCGTGAGAAGTGCGTTCTCTTGCTTTAACAGATTTTTTTTTTCATTAGGTACTACACATTAAAAAAATGTCGTTCAAATCGGAGGGGGGGGGGAGGCCGTGCACTTTCTTTGTAAGTAAAAATCCGATGATTAGAAGTGGGAGTTTACTGAAAGCTGAAAACGAGAATGTACGAATAACTCACTCAATATTTGGGCTACGAAAAAACGTATTAGAATTATGGAGCGTCAAGTGTTTAACAAGATTGGTACTATTACATTTTTCTATATGACTTATAATAAAGGAGATATTATAGATTTTCAATCCCCCCTGTTTCAGCCATTTACTTATATGATATTTCATGTTGTATGGTATAGATCAGGGATGAGCAACACGCGGCCCGCGGGCCGCTTGCGGCGCTTTCAACATATTTATGCCCGCCAAGCATTTCTAAAATTGAATTTATTTTATCGACTTTCTCCCATCAATAAATTGTAAAAAATTAATTATAATTTAATGGCAGTACACACTAAACCGAAACAATGTTTTGTGCCGAGGTACTTAATTGTCGGTTACTTGGTCAAACATTCAATACGAACGCTGCGTCTGTGCTGTTTTGAGTTTCTTCTGTCACACAATCAGTCTGGTAAACTGTTAACTAGCATTATTAGAAATTCTTGTGTTTCTTGAAAGGCGTGAGTGCAATATTAATGTCAAAAAGGTAATATTATTTTTTATTTAAAATAAATAAATTATCATGTCGGAAAAGCAAATGAAAAAAACGGAAGGTTGCGGACGAGCACAGACATTACCAAGAAATGTGGAATTTTGATTATTTTTTCACTTTCCTCAAAGATAAAGCTGTATTCTTAATATGCTCAGAGATTGTGTCGACATTAAAAGGATATAACACACAAAGGCATTAGGATACACAACATGAACAACAATATAAAAACTTAACCGTTCAGCTACGGATAGATAAGTTTAATCAAATGGAGAAAAACTTGGGAAAACTACAGATTATTTTCAAAAATCAAGCTAATTTATCAAATACAGCAGTTAAGGCAAGTTTTATTGTCAGTCAAATACTGGCAAAAAAAATCAAAACCTTTGTGAATAGAGAGAACTCCTGAAAGATTTAGAAACTTAATATGGCGACGTGGCTTAGTAGAGGTGCAATGCTAAAAAGAGTATACAACTTAAAAAGCGAAATACAATTGTTCTTGGATATGAAGGGATATGCCTTTCCTCATTTTGGTAATAAAGAATGGATGTGCGATTTTGGGTTTCTTATCGACTTGACTCGGCATCTCAATGATCTTAATGTGCAACTTCAAGGCAAAGGACAGCTTATTTACAATTTGCAAGATAAAACTCAGGGCTTTGAGCGCAAATTAAAATTGTGGAAACAGCATTTTTTGCAGAATAACGTGTCTCCAGATTTAGAAAAAGAAAACATTACTTTAATATCGATGTGGATACAGTTCCCAAAGACTTTCAAATGGAAGTGATTGACATGCAGAATTATACCGATTTAAAAAATAATTTTTATAAATCGTATGTGAGCCCAGAAGAAAACTTGCAAAACAAATGATGTTTCTGTTCGGAAGTGCGTGTGTTTACAAACAATTATTTTCAACCATGGAATTAATCAGAAATGACCACCTATCAAGACTGACACGATTAGAAAGCTGCGTATGTTTAGCTATTTCAGTAACTCAGGCTGGTAGTGATTAGCTTGTACCGAAAAAACAGTGCCAAATTTCTCATTAAAAATTTCAAGTAAATTCTTTTATCTGTTATTTTATTGTGTTTTTTTTTTATTTGCATTAAAATTTGTACATGAAATCTTTACTTTTTTTGAATTTCTATTCTAATGTTTATAATAAATAATGTTGAGTAAATTATTAATAAGTGTTACTATCTGTGTGGCCCGCCAAAAAAATTTAAAATTTAAATTGGCCCGTTGATGAAAAAGGTTGCTCACCCCTGGTATAGATAAAATAAACATTTTCCTTTTAAGAGCATACAGTCTTAAAAAATGATGTCATTATTTTTGCATGCACCTCACACAATAAAAGCTCAATGAGAACAGTAATTTGTATTTAAGCTTACAATAAAGTGGTTCATGATATGACAGCTTAATGTTTATATGACATGTAAGTCATATACGAAGGTAGGAACGATGGACATTTGAGGAAATTTTATAAGAATCGCGTCATGATTACAACCTCAATAGCTGATTTCCCTTAAGACAAAACTACTCAAACCTAGTAGAGGTGTTGAACTTTTTTTTCATGCATGGATATGTAAATTCTTTTCTCAAAGCTAATCTTTCCAAATATGACACACGGTATCGATCGCATGTCGAGTCAATCCTCTTTCTTCAAAAGTAATTAAATAGTGTCATCAACAGCAAAGTTGTTAAAATTTATCAAGCGTATTCTAATTTAAATCATAAACTGGCATTTATAGTCACCCCTTCAACTGATTGATGGGGAAGGCGTTAGGACGTAGGGGGTTGGCTTCAAGTGAAAGAATTATCCTACTTGTCACTACCCATATATGTAGTTCACTTGGACGTTTATTGGTTCAGATTCCCAGGAAGGCAGAGTACGACTGCCGAAATTTTTCTCTTTTATAAATAATAATTAAACTATTATACTTTTTTTAAAAAGAAATTTTAAGTCGTTTATTCTGCAAGTGTCGTGGAGGCAAATTAGTATTAGGAATACGATATCCTTTTCGAGCGGTGCCTCCCTATGAGCCCTTTGTTATGAAAACAATGTAGGAGGATGCATTGTGCTCTTTCCATTATAAATGTGGCTGAGGCTGGCTGGCGTGATAGGATTCACTCCTAACAAACTTGGATTGCCGAGATAAATTCAAATATTCCAAGTAACTTTTTCTACTACATCTCGCGAGCAACTGTACTATACAAAACGTTTTGTAACAAAAGGGCGGCGTAAAGTATGTAGATTAACCAAGCGTAAGCATGATACTCAAATGACGTCATTTCACATTATATTCTCGATTGTCCCTTATGTAATAATCCTAAACTTGCGTAGAAATGTATTCGGTACATGAGGTCCTCAAATAAACGATTAATATGAATTTACTGAGGGCTAACACGAAAAAATACAAATAACATTAAGGTTATAAAACAGGGAATTACAAATTTCAAAAAGTAATTTAACCATCAAAACTTATTATACAACATTTTTCGCCGTAATTTATAATAATATTGATATAGAATTTCAGCCTGCACGTTTACTACGCTTCTCGTCTCTTTTCATCAATTAATGAAGTTTTTTTTAGCAGAGCCCTTCAGAGAAATCAGCAATTAATTGAGTTCGTACTCATGACGCGATTTTCGAAAAAAATTTCAAATGCCCATCGATCCTACCCAGGAGATTACGAAAATGAGGACCGTTCAAAATTACACACACACATATATATATATATATATATATATATATATATATTTGTCTGTTAACGCTCTAGCGGTCGCAATTTTTGTTTGATCGTTACGAAACTAGATATTTAACCGTTTTATGTAAAAAGACAGATCAAGTTCGTTAATGGCTGAAATCGGACCAGAGGGAGGGGGGGGTTTAGAGAGGGGATTTTCGAAAATTCAAAATATCTCCGTTATTATGCATTGGATCGAAAAATACAATCGTATTGCACATTAAATTTACTATAAATAATGATATATACATTTATTCTCTATCTTGAATATTAACCGAGATATTTGCATTTTCATGAAGTCATGTGGTCGGGTATTGTTCGGATTAGTTTGGGTGTTTCCGTAACTGTTCGGCTCAGGTGGAAGCTTCTTCTAACCTTACGTGTCGTTTCTAACCTTACCTTACCTTCTTTACTTTGTGAGATTTATTTGGACTTCTAAAATTTGAGTTATTAAAATATAAATATTCTTACAATTCTGAAGCCGTTTCAGTTGGGAATTTATTAAAATTAACTGAAAGATTTCTCATTACCGTTTGTATTTAATCACGGTGGTATTGTGTTACCAGTAAGCAGATTTCTCTATTTTAAAACTTCACATGGGAAATCTGCTTAGTTTACACTGCCCCTGCTACTGAAATTTTTTTTAATATGAAATAGTTAAATATCGCATTTGGCATAAACCAATCGAAAATAGTAACTTTTAGAACGCAACGAGATATGAATTTTCATTGAAAACGTTATAAAATACAAAAAATGTAACGAGATAAAGTTTGATGTTGAAAAAGAGTGTTATTTAAGGTCGGAATAAAACATTTTCTTGAAAAGTAGAAGTGGGATCTGAATATTGAATGACAAACACAAATACCCCCGTTAATATTTGTAAAAGCACGTCAAACAGTGGTTGTGCAAACTAAAAAGATTTCCCACGTGTTGTAATGGCTCACATATGGCTTCATTTCATATTCTACTCAATTTTATTTCAAATTTCTCTCCTAGTTAGACCCCTACAGTGCTTAAAATGCTAGCTGTACGTGAGGTATTTAGTGATATAACAGAATTACGTAATATGTATAATTCTAAGGTTGGGGTGGTACATTCGGGAGAAAACAATAAACTCCCTTCCTATTCCTGTTAGGGAAAAATGTAAGGATCAATCTTTGGACTTCATGGAATAGAATGGCTGTATATAATTTACAACAACTGACTCATACTTACGGAGATATTTAATATTTTGCATTTTCCTCCAGATACGAACCATTATAGATAACATAGATTTGAATTAATTTTTCCAGGTGAGGTACGTGGTAGTTCATATTGGAAAGAATTGTTGAGCATATCAATATTTCTACGCAAATTACTTGCTTCATACATTGTTCCCGAAAAAATGTATCTAACAAAAGTTACTCTAAATAACAAAGTAAACAACTTTTGTTATGTGCACGTTTGTGGAAAAACAAATAGAAAATGAAATATCGCGAATTTTTATTTCATGCCTACCTTATAATCGCCACTCCCATTCGAACCTAAAAATTTTAATATAGCTTATAATCATGGAAGAATTAATGCTAATTGACATACCGAGTTTTGTTAAGTTCGGTTCAATCGTTAGTGCCCAATAAAATTGTTGGCTCCCGCTAAAGTTTTAGTGTATATCTCGTTTATACTTTGTTATAAGATAAAAGTGAATATAACAAAAGTTACTTTAAATAACAAAGTAAACAACTTTTGACATGTGCATATTTGCAGAAAACCCAATAGAAAACGAAATATCACTATTTTTAATTTCAGGCCTACCTTATAACCCCCACTCCTGCCCGTCCCTAGAAATGTTGGTATGGCTTATTATAATGAAGGGGTTAGTACTAATACACATAACGAATTTTATGTAGTTCGGTTGAGTCTTTTGTGCCAAATAAAATTGCTCACTTCCGCTATAGGTTTTAGCGTATATCTCGTTTATAATACGTTATACGAAAAAAGTGTATATAACAAAATTTACTCTAAATAACAAAATAAACAACTTCATGTTCATACTTGCCTAAAAACCAATAGGAAACGAAATATCGCTATTTTTAATGTCAGACCTCCATTATAACCCCCACTCCTGTTCATTTCAGAGAATTTTAATATAGCCTAAAGTCTTAGTTGGGTTAATAGTAATACACATACCAAGTTTCATAAAATTCGGTTAAGCCGTTTATGCGTGAAAAGGTAACAAACAAACATACACGAAAGAATCAAAATGCAGTTGTGGTGTCTATGACATGTGAAACGAAAAGTTATCGTGAAATTTTGAGAAAAACATCAATTTAAAGACAGAGGCTACAATTATATATATATATATATATATATATATATATATGTATTTTATAGTTAGGTTCGATAAACTTATTTTCAACATAGTCTTCGAAAATTGCGTAAGTCCTTAATAGTTTATTTCTCTAATGGAAATCTGCTGAAAACCTACAGGGAAGTATGTAAGTAGACTAAAATTTGTAATGAAAACAGAAATACGTGAACGGGAGTCGTGCCGGGGAATCAAATGGATTATTTTTCTTTAACTTATGTTCATTGGCACTAATGTTTTCCCTGGTATGTGCCAATTTCTAAGGAATAGCAGGCCTAAAATTTCTTCGTTTCTAGCACCTGGTACTGGAAAAGTTGGATACTTTAGTCTTGGGAATTACTCGTAAAAGAGGCTTATAAGAGTCAACGAATATTTTAGAAGTTGTAGTGATCCTCATTGAAGATTCACCAGATTATTGCATGAACATATTTTTCCAATCAGAGTATTTCCTTATGGAGTTGAAATGGATGGTCTTTCCGTTCCAAATCTTCGATCAATAGTCCACATAATATAGAAGGTAATGATGAAATTACCAGTACAAGTTAGACAGAAATAAAAACCAAAATGGAAGTCCTAAATGAGGAACGTGAAAGAGAAAGTCTTATCAAGGGCATAGAAAAAAGGAGAGTGAAACTTTTTGGACATACTATAAAGCACAACAATTTCATCACAAATATATTTGTGGAAAAGAGGGAATTTTAGAAAATACTATTCTGAAGACATCAAACATCTTATAGATTTCGGCGATTATAGCAATACTAAAAGAGCTGTTTGTGAAATAATACAATGGTTGCAATCACAACGCGTAGCCTTGAGATCATGACGATGAATGAGGAAATCTTCGTTGATGCAGGCTAAATCCACGACTGAAGACTTCATACAACAGGAAGGTGACTGATTCGCGAAATATGGAACCTTGTGTCAGACATGAAACGTTGTTTGGCAACCTAGAGGATGGGATAAGCACTCATCAATAAAGTTTGTAAACCTGGAAGTGACACCAAGTTCAATACTTTACCCCCTACCCCTTTGTGCAAGACAATCATCTTTATGTGGTTGACAACAGACATCATATGAGCTTCAGTAAAGAGATAATACATTCTTTAGTAACTGCTTGTCTTGTTCTGTCAGACTCTTGATGGTGATGTGAATATGTCAGTTATGAGTCAATTATGTTGCTTATTTGCAGCAATTCGACTAGAAATCAATTAAAAAAAAAAAACGAGTAACATACTATTTAAAATTAAAGGCCGTTTACAGGAAACTTTGCCAACTTAGAGGCTAGAGCATGTTTTTAATTGAGTTGTCACAAACAATCAGGGGAAAAACTGAAGAAAGATCTTAGTAATGCATTATTTTTTGTATTGCTTTACAAGAAAATTGAGGCTGTTTTAAAATGAGATGGATTATGGCACATCGCTGTGGGAAATGGCTCCATTTATTAGGAACCTACTCATTCGGAAATGGTGCCTGAGAGTTATGGTATGAGCTAAATCAAGGGATTCCTGCAATCCCATATTTAAGGAACTAGAAATGTATGCAGCGCTTCCTCTTTTCATCTGCTAGATATCACTTTGCTGTCAATCCATTGGTATGATGAACCTTTGATATTTTGCACTTTCGTCTGTCTAGATAGAGTCTTAACACGTAGTGGATTTTTGAACGTCACAGAAGTATTTATTCCCACCAACCATTCTGATTTGTATGTGTTCTTCTATGCTGTATTAACTTCTACTATTAATCATCGGTGCTTTGAGTAGGAAACGTGAACTACATCAATGTCTCCTGTTCATGAAAATTATGATTAGACTTATTCTAAAGCCTGGATCATCCGATGCTCTAGCAAACTCTTCTAAAGCACTACCTTTTTCTAGTAATGATTAATAAACCGTCAGCATACACCATCTACTGTGCCAGATTAGTTTATATGTTACCACGAGGTCTTTATTAGCGATTTTACCTTAAGGGAAATCAGCTAATTAGAATGTACTCATGCCTAAATTTTCAGAAAATAATTTCCAATGTCCGTCGATCCTACCCCGGAGTTGACGAAAATAAGGTCTGTTCAAAACTATATATATATATATATATATATATATATATATATATATATATATATATATATATACTAGCTCAGTATATTTTTGGCAAACTTACCCGTCCCAGTGTTTAGGGTTAACACCCGTCGTTTCTGTGGATTTGTTAATAATGAAATTAGTTTTTTATGTAAGACTTCACTGTCCTGCATATTGTCATATTTCCCGTTTCCTGTGTATTATGTATAGATTTGAATTATTAATGAGAAAATATTGACATACATTTGAATTAATTTTTTCAGGTGGGGTCCCTTGGTAGTTCATATTGAAAAGGATTGTTGAGGAAATTTCTCTAAATAACAAAATAAACAACTTTTTTATGTGCATATTTGGTGAAACGCCAATAGGAAATCACTATTATTAATTTCAGGCCTCCCTTATAACCCCCACTCCTGCCCGTCACTATAAATGTTAGTATGGCTTATTATAAGGAAGGCGTTAGTACTAATTCACATACCGAGTTTGGTTTAGTTCGGTTGAGTCTTTTGTGCCAAATAAAATTGTTAACTCCCGCCATAATTTTAAGCTTATAACACCTTTATACTTCGGTATACGACGATAGTGTATATAACAAAAGTTACTCTAAATTACAAAATAAACAACTTTTGTTATGTTTATATTTGCCGAAAACCCAATAGTAAACGAAATATCGCTATTTTTAATTTCTGGCTTCCCTCATAACCCCCACTCCTGCCCGTCCCTAGAAATGTTGGTATGGCTTGTTATAATGAAAGCGTTAGTGCTAATACATATACCGAGTTTTATTTACTTCAGTTGGGTCTTTTGTCCAAAATAAAATTGTTCACTTCCGCTATAGGTTTCAGCGTATATCTCGTTTATAATTCGGTACACGAAAAAAGTGTATTTAACATAAGTTACTCTAAACAACGAAATAAACAACTTTTGTTATGTGCATAATTGCCTAAAATTCTATAGGAAACGAAATATTGCTATTTTTAATTTCAGGCTTCCCCTACAACCCCCACTCCTGCTCGTCTCTAGAAATAATGGTACAGCTTATTATCATGAAGGAGTTAGTGTTAATTCACATAAGGAATTTTATTTAATTTGGTTGGGTCGTTTGTCCTAAATAAAATTGTTGACTCCCTCTATAATGTTTAGCGTATAACACCTTTATAGTTCGGTATACGAAAAGTGTACATAACAAAAGTTACTCTAAATAACAAAATAAACAACTTTTGTTATATGCATATTTGCCAAGAAACCAATAGGAAACGAAATGTCGCTATTTTAAATTTCAGGCCTCCCTTATAACCCCACTCCTGTTCGTCTCAGAGAATATTAATATAGCCTAAAGTCTAAGTTGGGTTAGTAGTAATACACATACCAAGTTTCATAAAATTCGGTTCAGCCGTTTATGCGTGAAAAGGTAACAAACAAACAAACAAATAAACAAACAAACAAACAAATAAACAAACAAACAGACACGAAAGAAACCAAATGCAGTTATGGTGTCTATGACATGTGAAACGAAAAGTTATCGTGAAATTTCGCGAAAAAAATCAATGTACAGACAGAGGTTACAATTTTATATATATATAGATATATATATATAAGAAATGGAGGGAGAAATGTATATATTTGACTGTTAACGCTCTAGCAGTCGTTGGCTCCTTTGTTCGATACGAAACTCGATATTTAAGTGTTTTATTATAAACTAAAGATCAAGTTCGTTAACGACTGAAATTAGACTAGTTGGAGGGGAGAATTCAGAATATTCGAAATGTCTCCGTTATTATGAATCCGACTAAAAATTGTAACGAACCAATGTTATTAAAAATTTCGGCTTTGAGCCTTCAAAGAGTCATTTTCATGGTCATCCTCATATAACATGACATTCTCTCTGCCTGTACTGCACCAGTAACTAGAAATATGATTTCCAACCATGGGGAGTCAATGAAGAGGTGCCACAACGATCAACAACATACTCATATGCCTGAAAATACGTCTAACAGAGATGAGATAATCCCTGATCGATAGGACTATCTACTCTAGTACGTTTCCAGTACCTGCTCTCTACACTGATGTCTAACAAATAGCTACTGACGGGATCTCATCTGCCGGAAGAATTACTGTGTTCCTTAGAACATTGACCTGTAAATTACTTATCTTTTAGCAAATTTCCCCTAAGGGAAATCAGCTATTGAGATCGGGCTCAGAGAATATGTGATGAAATGCGCTTAGTTTACACTGTCCCTGCGTGACGGACTTTTATTTATTTTTATGCATGTAGCTCAATAGTGGAATACTGGACTAGACATCCAGGGTATTAGCAGATTTCCCTCAAGGGAAATCAGCAATTGAGGTCGTAATCTAGACTCGATTTTCGAAAACTTTCTTCAAATGTCCACCGATCCTACCTAGGAGATGACGAAAATGAGGTCCGTTAAAAATTATATATATATATATATATATATATATATATATATATATATATATATATATATATATATTTGTCTGTTGCCGCTCTAGCGGTCGCAATTTTTGTTTGATCGTTACCAAACTCGATATTTAAACGTTTTATGTAAAAAGACAGATCAAGTTCCTTAATGGCTGAAATCGGACCAGTGGGAGGGGGGGGGGTTTAGAGGGGGATTTTCGAAAATTCGAAATATCTCCGTTACTATACGTCGGATCAAAACGTTATGTAGAACCAATCTTATTGCAAATTAAACGTACTGCAAATAATGTTATATACATTTATTCTCTATCTTGAATATTAACCGAGATATTTACCATAAATTGTTTTCAAGAGACCTTTATTATACGAGATAAATGCAAATATGTTATCGTGACCCCTCCCCCCCCCCTTAAGTTCTTGGACTTCTAAAATTTGATTGATTGAGATAAAATTTATTCTGATCCCTTATAAATTACAGTACTATAGTAAATAGTTTTCAATATAATTAATATGTTATATTCTGATATATTTCTGTAATTCTTTTTCTTTCCTGTGAGAAGTTGACACACCTGCTTGTTTACGTTTCAGGTGCTACCCGTCTGGAGGTTTCTTATTATCGTTTGTATTTATTCACTTGATGTTGACAGTGCTATTGTGTTAGCAGTATGTAGATTAATCTATTGTTAAACATCGCGAGGGATATCTGCTTAGTTTACGCAGCCCCTGCGTGATAGACTTTCAGGGTTAGAGTTCCTAGATGTAGGAATCATTTTCTGTCAAATGAAGAGTATCTGGTTTATTAATTATTCACTTCGTAAAAATCAATTAAAAAAAATAACGTACGCATTTAGTTCCTAAAAGTCAAACTTTAGTCCTAGTCATAACATATGGCGGTTTTAGTCTACCTATGACGAAGCACTAAACTGCTTTTATATTCACTCCATGTTCCAGAGAATGTCTTAAATCTAAATTCACGAGACTTTCCGTTCCTCGCATGTTTGGAATAACATTACATTGTTTTGGATAAATGCTTTAAAATAGGGCATATTCTAATATTTTGTCTTGACTATCTTTTTTTCGTAACTCACATACTATTCAAGTTATTCCAACTTTCATATTTTCAGTAAACCCATATTTCTATTCATCAGATTTTTATTAGCAGATTTTCCTTAAGGGAAATCAACTATTGAGGTCGTAGTCATGACGCGATTTTCAAAATTTGTCTCAAATGTCCACCGATCCTACCTAGGAGATGACGAAAATGAGGTCCGTTCAAAATTGTGTATATATATATATATATATATATATATATATATATATATATATATATATATATATGTAAAGTGAAGACCAAGTCCGATAACGGCTGAAATTGGACAAGGGGGAGGGGGTGGTTAAGAGGGGGAGAATTTTGAATACTCTTGAAAATTATTTGAAAACTAAAAAATGGAAATATCTCCGTTACTTACGTCGGATCGAAAAAGCGTAGAGAATCAATCTTATAGAAAAGTAAATGTACTATAAACATTGTCATATACATTTATTCACTTTCTTGAATATTAACCGAGATATTTGCATTTTTCAGTTTTCAGCCTTCAGCAAATCCCCACTTTTACTCATGTTATATAAACAATACTCGGTTATCTAATAAACCACATCACTCGAAGCTTAAATACCAAATATGGTTTTCAAGAGACATTTATTACACGAGATATATGTAAATATGTTCTGTTCACCCCCCCCCCCCCCTTCTTAGGTTTTGGACTACCTAAATTTGATTTAGATAAAAATTATTCTGATTCATTATAATTTACAGTACTAGATATAGTAAATAGATATAAATCAAATTAATACGGTATATTCAGATATATTATAGTAATTGTTTTTCTTTCCGGTATGAAGTTGGCAGAACTGTTTTTTTACATTTTTAGATATAGAGACAATATGGAGATTAGTAATGCCTCGTACCAGTACGTGGGGAATATTCCTATCTTACATTGCCCCTGCATGACGGACGCTTTTTAATTACAAATCAGTCTTTCAGAGTTTCTCTTCTTTTCGGAGAGTTATGCATTTATTGAAATGAGTGTTTTCATTTGGAGCATTCACATTACACCTTATCTTCGCACATAGGCTTTTATGGCTTCATTGATACCACTCATACTAGGGCTGGTGGGTGTCGCCTGTGCCTACACAAAACCAAAAAAAAATCTGACACTTTTTCCCTTTTCTCTTTTTTTCCCCTCATAGTAACCCCATGAGAAGTTATTTATTTGAGTACATGTTCCATTTTCACATGACATATTACATGTATGATTATGTTTAAATACATTCTTACAATATATACTATTTAATGGGTAATAAAATATAATAAAATGAAATAATAATAAAAAATAAAATTATTAAATAAGCAAGATAATTACAAATAAAATTAATAAATGAAAACGATAAAAAGAAATTAAATAAAGTTAAACACAACCAATGTTACGGTTTTCTCTTTTTAATTTGCGAGTCTATGTAACGCAAATATAATAATCTGACCCTATAGCTATGAGTAGAAATATATTAGTATAATTAAAGAGGAGTCAGACGGGGATACAATATTTCACCGATACCATTCATAGCACTGCAGGAGTTTGTACATAAGCACTGGAACTGGAGAAAAAAAGGAATATCAATTTCAGGCAAATTACTGGGGAACCTAGAGTTTGCAGATGACCTAATACTAATTGCGATCAGTTTGGAGGACCTAAAAGAAATTTTGAACTGACTCTTCAGGGAATGTAGACAAGCCGAACTGCAGACAAATCTGAATGAGACCAAGGTAATTACAAATACCTACGAATAAGGATCGATTGTAATAGTAAACCAGCCTCTGGTTATGTCGACGAGTACATCTACCTAGGTCAGCTCGTCTCTTACCAAGAAATTGCTTCCAAGGGAATTCTAAGAAGGACGGCTTTAGGATGGAAGAAGTTTTGGGCCCTGAAATTCATTTTGAAGGGAAAGTTTAAAATGAAATGGAAGACTGAAATTTTTAATTGTTGTGTCTTGCCAGTTGTGACCTAAGGATGCCAAACCTTGTCACTCATCAAAAAACTTGAAACTAAATGGACAGTATGGCAGCGTTCAATCGAGAGGTGTGTGGCCAGAAGAAGTGATCGCATTAGGAAATATTCCGTCACGCAGGGGCTTCGTAAACTAAACAGATTTCCCACGTGAACTTTTACAATAGATAAATCTGCCTAATAATAACAGTGGTAGTAACGAGTCTCTAAACCAATTCCCGAGGGACGAACAGTTACGGAAACGGCCGAACTAGCTTTTGGCGGAAAGTCCTGAACATAGCCGACCACACAGAGAATACAAATGCAAATATCTCGGTTAATATTCAAGATAGAGAATAAATGTATAGAACAATATTTATAGTAAATTTAATTTCCAATAAGATGGATTATATACAATTTTTCGATCCGACGCATAATAACGGAGATTTTTTGAAATTTCAAAAATCCCCCTTCTTAGACCCCCCCCCCACTTATCCGATTTCAGCCATTAACGAACTTGATCTTTCTTTTTTCATAAAACGATTAAATATCGAGTTTGGTACCGATCAAACAAAAATAGCGACCGCTAGAGCGTTAA
The DNA here is from genome assembly GCA_019009955.1 of Riptortus pedestris. Taxonomy (NCBI): domain Eukaryota; kingdom Metazoa; phylum Arthropoda; class Insecta; order Hemiptera; family Alydidae; genus Riptortus; species Riptortus pedestris. Next base: position 75,108,221 of record CM032233.1, read on the forward strand.
CAGATATATATACAGTTTTGAACGGAACTCATTTTTGTCATCTCCTAGGTAGGATCGGTGGATATTTGAAGAAAAATTTCGAAAATCGCGTCATGAGTACGACCTCAATAGCGGATTTCCCTTAAGGGAAATCTGCTAAATCTGAGCTGAGGAAGCAGACTGGAATAAAGGATATCGTATGCTCCTCAACAAGTTTTAAAATGGAAATGGGCGGGTCATGTTGTTAGGTTTGATGGCACCGTTTGACAGGAAGAGGAAGCTAGGAAGACAAAGGAAGAGATGGGCAGACAGTTTGAAGGAGCTAGCTTGGATGAGGACTGCTCGTGACTTGGATCTCTGGCAGGAAATATCGGAAGCCAACGATTCCAATCCCCAATAGGTTTGGTCACCGCGGAGATTTAGAACATTTCCCCTTCAGGGAGGCCTTGACAGTGGCATATTTAAAAAGTTAAAAAAAATACATTACATAAAAAAAATAATGTTAGTTATAAATTCAAATGTTTTAGATAATTTTGTTTTATGTGGAAAAATACATTTTTATACTATGATTTTTATGTTATATATACTTCATATTCTTTATTTTATGTTCAGCTGACCATAAAAAGGCTTTATTATTATTATGGGGGAGGTTTATACTCAGTAAAAACTGGAATAGAGTCCATATCGGGGGAAAACCAACCGATATGGAGTTTGTGATTGTGACATATTAAGGGGAATTTAAAAATTTTCGCACGATTCTAGCAGTAAAAACAAAACTGCTGTGCTTCTTTTATAATTGTTGATGGCAGATTTCAATTGTGCCTGCTATTGTTGTTTTTGGCACGAGTCCATTTGTACTACAATAGGCGTAACTATGGCATATTCCAGTTAGTATACCTCTTTGGGCTCGATAGCCAATTCTTGATATTTTCTTAATTTTTCGGCATGGGATTTTCGAATATTCTCATCATTGGGTTCTGCAATGCCAATATTATTATTATTATTATTATAGTTGTGAGTATCAGAAAAGTGAAAGGAGTTGTTTGACATTCAACAAAATGAGGTCTATTTGGCCCAGAGTTTGATAATCAGAGATTATCTGTGTTTCTTTGCATTTTTTTGGGAGGGTAGTTAGTGTTCATGGCCTTCATTTCTCTAAACCCATTTAAGTCTACAATTTAATTTCCATTATTATCGGTTTTTTTTCTGTAGGGTTGTTGGTCTATTTATCTCCATTTCTTGCTTATATGGAAAGTGAAGCTACCAATTTCATCAATCTTCCAGGGCTGACAGGCATTCCAGGCAACACTGTTCCGAGTGAAAGACTAAGACTGCTGGAATAGCCGCCGGAAGAATTTAATTATAATAAACCTCTTGAGCCTTGAGAGATTTTCATTCCTACTCGAGAAAGCTGAGAGGAGTAGAGTATACGCAGCGGAAGAAACGGCCCCAAATACAATAATTGAAAGTGGCCGTGAAGAAAGAAGGATCAACTTGATTGTCTGAGCGCTAAGCTATTATAGCGCCTCCCACCAGCCACACCATTTCATTTCGGATTCTAATTTTCGTTATTGCAAGGTAAGGAGATATTCTCATCCCTTCATTTGTTATTTAAATGTGCGGGACTCCTTTTCAGTCCCTAGTGGCCCCATTCTCATTAACCGTCATATTACAACAGAAGGCAAATAAGCCTTTGATAAATTAAGTACAAGATCTCTATTAACGAGATATCCGCCCTTTGTTCTAAATTCATTTATTCTAGTTAATTGTAAATTCATTAGAGTTGTCTTCCCTCCTCCCT